>VOQZ01000771.1:0-34888 GCA_008079305.1 Phytophthora palmivora | reverse complement strand
CATGTTGGCGGGTGTGATGACGCGTGCGTACCCGCAAGGATGTCTCGCGTAACCACCTGCCGCAGATTGCGTCTTCCCATCATGCGGCTGGGATGTAAGATGGATTGGTAGATTAGGGATAAGATGTCACATGGTAGCGAGTCGGTGTAGTTTGCGACTCTAGCAATGTCTATGCTGTGGGTTCGAGTCTCACACCACACAACTTTCTTCAACAGCTGAAGATCTGTTTTGGGATGAGGGCTGCTGCTCGTGGAGCAGAAGGTTGTAGGCAGAGTAAGCAGCAGGCAGGACTTTAAACTTATTCAATCCAACTTACTTTTGGTTTTGCAACCTCGCCAAGAAGCCTTCTTAATCAGCTCGCCCTGCGCACTCTTCCTTATTAGCCTTTAGGTTATGAGCTCAAACAACGACAACTCCAAGTTCAAGGTTGAGGCTTTCGACGGGTCCAACTACGCGCTATGGAGCTATAAGATGAAGATGTATCTGACGTCTAAGGGGTTGTGGGGAGCGGTCTCCGGCGAAGGCAACATGACTGCGATCAAGAGCAGCAAGCGCACGCGGCGATCGTGCTGAACCTGAAGGACTCGCAGCTGATGCACGTGATTGATGCGGCGACTGCAAGAGAAGCGTGGGCAAGGCTGGAGAACTTCCACCGCACGCAAGACATGGCGAATCGGCTGTGGCTCAAGGAGAAGTTTGCGTCGTTCAAGTACACCGCGTCCTCCATCAAGGATCACGTGATGGAGTTGGAGACACTGGTGCTGAAGATGAGAAACGCGAACTGCGGGCCAAGTGAGGAAGACGTCTGCGCGACGATGCTGCGGAGTCTACCTGCAAGCTACGAAAGCTTGGTGCAAGCGTTTCGCATGTCAATGACAACTTTCAGCTTGGCGGACCTCGTGAGCAAGCTGATTGCAGAAGAAGTGCGTCAGAAGGATTCGACACACATCGAGGTGGCGACCGCGCTGATTGCCAATAAGAGTACTGGGAAGCAGCAAAACAAGAAGAAAAACCAGCGCGGTGGACGAAAGAAGGGGACGACTGGTGCCTGCTACAACTGCGGGCAAAAGGGTCACTTTGCGAGGGAGTGCCCGTCGGACTCGAACTCACGCGGACCAGTTCAAGACCATTCTAATGTCGCCTTTAACGCGGCTGAGCTACTTGCAAGCGAAGATTGGGTTATGGACAGTGGAGCTTCAGCACATATGTGCAAGTCGCGGAAGTCGTTCAGCGAGTATACGGCGGTACAGAACGGTCGAAGCGTTTTGAGTGCCAAGAGCAGCGCGGAGTTAAAAGTTATTGGTTTTGGTACGGTAATTCTGCAAGTGCGAACTGATCGCTCATGGATCAACGCAAAGCTGGAGAATGTGCTCCATGTTCAAGATCTGAACAAGAACCTGTTCTCGCTGACTGCTGTGACCGCACGCGGAATGACGGTGACTATGGACAGCGAGAAGTGTGTCGTGAAACGTGGTGATCATGTGGTGGCTACTGGGCGAAAGCAAGGAAAGCTGATGTATCTGAACACGGAATTGAGCGAAGAGTGTTATGCAGCTGGAGGCGACGCCGAGCTCTGGCATCGGCGACTGGGACACGTTTCATTCAGTACACTGAACACCATGATTGCAGACGGGAAACTCGCAGGATCCCCAATGGAAAGCGGTAACGTGTGTGAAGTCTGTGCAACTGCGAAACAATCTCGTAAGCCTTTCAGTTCAACAAAGGAGGAGTTGGAAGCGAGGGAGAGCGCACGCAAGGACACTGCAGTGTGTTCAGATGTGCTGGGTCCCATCACACCCATCTCCAAGTCGGGACACAAGTACATCGCGACCTTCATCTTGATGAAGAGTCGTTACCTCACGATCTACCCAATGCGTAATAAAAATGAGGTGTGTGCGGCGTTCCAGAACTTTCTGAAAGAGATCAGAACGACAGCTCGACTAAAGATCAAGGTTCTACGCAGTGACAACGGCGGCGAATACTGGAACAAATCCATGAAAACGCTCTGCGACGACAAGTTAATCAAGCACGAATTTACAGTGCCGCACAACCCGGAGCAGAATGGGATAGCCGAGCGTACGAACCGGACGCTTGTTGAGATGACTCGCTGTATGTTGAAGGAGAGTGGGTTGGACAAGTCATATTGGTGCGAGGCCATGATGACGGCGGCTGACATTCGAAATGTGCTACCAAATACGTCTAACCAGCACTCTAGTCCATTTGAGTTGGTCTTCAAGCGAGCACCGCGTCTAGATCACATGAGAGTTTTTGGAACTGAGTGCTACGCTCACGTTCCAAGCAGAAACGCAAGAAGCTCGATGACACAGGGGTAAAATGTGTTTTTCTCGGTTACGCAAAGCAGCGCAAAGCGTATCGACTTCTGGAAGTCAGTGATGGATCAATCGTCATTTCGAGAAGTGTGACGTTTGCCGAGGCACCTTTAGTGAAGGTTCCGAGAGATGCTATGGAGGGCGTGTTCGATATCACTAATGATGACGACGCCGAGGATATCAACAACGAAGCTGGTGCTGAAGAAGGATTTCGCACCCCACCGACTCGACCACGCCAGGAGCCAGCATGTGAAGAGCACGATGGGTCAAACCATTCCGTACCAACGCGTGGATCCAGCACTCCCGGAAGAGATGGCGAAGAAGAGTGGATGGTACGACCTGTGCGCAAACGAAGAGGTGTAGTCCGCTATGAGCAGGAGTTCCCAAACTTGCGACGTGGGCAGTTCAACCTGGACGACTTCGAAGCCGACCACGACTCACTTTATTGTTTGCACACTGAAGACGATGATGGCGAACGGGCGGTTACCTACGACGAAGTCATGAAGAGCAAATACAATGGCGAGTGGCTTCGCGCGATGGAGAGTGAGATGAAGTCGTTGGAGGACCACCAGACTTGGACTCTCGTTGACATGCCGTCCGACAAAAAGGCAATCGGATGCAAATGGGTTTTTCGCATTAAACGTGACCCAAACGGCAGTATAGTGAAGTTCAAGGCCCGGTTGGTCGCCAAGGGGTTCACACAACGACCAGGGATTGATTACACGGAAACGTTTGCTCCGTCGCGCGCAAAGAGTCAATCAACGCTGTGGCTGCAATTGCTGCAGAGGAAGACATGGAAGCTGAAAATGTGGATGTTGACACGGCGTTTCTCTACGGTGATGTCGAGGAGGAACTTTACATGGATCAGCCAGACGGGTTTGTGGACCAAGCCAACCCGAATAAGAAGTGCTTGATGGGACAAGCACTCTACGGTACGAAACAAGCGGCTCGTCAATGGAACAACAAGCTCAACAAGCACCTTATGACTCAAGGTTTTAGTCGCTCTGATGCTGACCCATGCATTTACATTCGACGATCTGGATCCAAGTACAGCATCGTCATTGTCTACGTTGATGATCTCATGATTTTTAGTAGGACCAAGGATGATATTGCCGAGATCAAAGAGGCGCTAAGGAGCGAATTCAGCATCAAGGAGTTGGGTGATTTGAAATATTGTTTAGGTATCGAAATCCACCGCAAGCGCGAGATGATTGTCATGAACCAGCGAGCGTACATCAAACGACTAGCGGAAAAGTTCGGCGTCGACAAGTGCAAGGATGTCTATACTCCTGCAGACTCCAGTGCGAAGCTGATGAAGCCGTCGGAAGACGAGTATTTCGTGGCGAAGTACCCATATCGCGAGTTGGTGGGCGCACTCATGTACTTGGCGACAAGTACTCGCCCCGATATTGCGTACGCGGTCGGAGAAGTTGCAAAGTTCTGCGAGCGGTACAACAAGTCTCACTGGGTGGCTGCGAAGCGAATTCTCAAATACCTCAAGACCACTCAGGATGTCGGCCTCGTATTCAATGGTGGAATCAAGGGAGAGCTTGTTGGATATGCTGACGCAAATTGGGCTGGTGATTTGGACACCCGACGTTCAACAACCGGCTATGTGTTCTTTTTGAATGGCAGCGCAATCTCGTGGAAGTCAAAGCGGCAGCCAACTGTAGCGACATCAAGCACGGAAGCCGAGTACATGGCTCTCTACAATGCGATCCAAGAAGCAGTGTGGCTGCGGCAACTACTAAAAGACCTCGGCTACGAGAACAAGGGTGCTACGACAATCTACCAAGATAACCAAGGATGCATCGCACTGGCAAAGAACCCTGCGTACCACACAAGGACGAAGCACATTGATATCAAGTTTCATTTCTTGCGTGAGAAAGTCGAGAGTAAGACAGTTGAACTCGAGTACAAGCCGACGGACGAGATGATTGCTGATGGGTTCACTAAGGCATTGGCGCGCGACAAACACAATAAGTTCGTCAATGGGTTATGCATGAAGAACTAGCAAGGATACGCTGCGCATCAAGGGAGAGTGTTGGCGGGTGTGATGACGCGTGCGTACCCGCAAGGATGTTCGCGTAATCCACCTGCCGCAGATTGCGTCTTCCCATCATGCGGCTGGGATGCTAAGATGGATTGGGTAGATTAGGGATAAGATTGTCACATGGTAGCGAGTCGGTGTAGTTGCGACTCTAGCAATGTCTATACTGTGGGTTCGAGTCTCACAGCCAAAACTTTTCTTCAACAGCTGAAGATCTGTTTTGGGATAGGAGGCTGCTGCTCGTGGAGCAGAAGGTAGTGTAGGCAGAGTAAGCAGCAGGCAGAACTTTAAACGTATTCAATCCAACTTACTTTTGGTTTTGCAACCTCGCCAAGAAGCCTTCTTAATCAGCTCGCCCTGCGCACTCTTCCTTATTAGCCTTTATCACCGACGCCAGATGCTACCTGCAAACGTCCATCGTGTTAGACTGATCCACAGATCCACAGATCCACGGATCTGCTGATCGCACCACTCGCTGATCGTTCGATGGCTCCGGATCCATCTCACGTCGTGCTCAAGACGACTGGGGACGATGGATGCGGCTCATGGATGTCAGATAGCTTGCGAAACAGCAAGAAGATGCGCTAGCACGTGCACTAGACGTCGACTGGTCGTTTGTATGTGGCAGTAAAATGATATGTCAGCTGTGGGATTTGAACCCACGCGTTCGAAAACATTACGACCTGAACGTAACCCCTTAGACCACTCGGGCAAACTGACGGGTTACTCACTACCAAACCCACAAACAACAAAATTACACATACATACGTCGCTACGCACCAATGCATCACCACACACGCACTCAACCACTCACCGCTTATACACACCGACGCAAACGCGCTCCACACACGTCAACGCTCACACATTTGCCACAACCCTCCAAATACGTCAGACTCCACCTTCTCCTTCACTGCCTATTCCAGCTTGCTACCAGTCTTCTGGAACCCCCAACGCGCCTTCACGAGGTGTCACCGACGCCAGATGCTACCTGCAAACGTCCATCGTGTTAGACTGATCCACTGATCCACAGATCCACGGATCCACGGATCTGCTGATCGCACCACTCGCTGATCGTTCGATGGCTCCGGATCCATCTCACGTCGTGCTCAAGACGACTGGGGACGATGGATGCGGCTCATGGATGTCAGGTAGCTTGCGAAACAGCAAGAAGATGCGCTAGCACGTGCACTAGACGTCGACTGGTCGTTTGTATGTGGCAGTAAAATGATATGTCAGCTGTGGGATTTGAACCCACGCGTTCGAAAACATTACGACCTGAACGTAACCCCTTAGACCACTCGGGCAAACTGACGGGTTACTCACTACCAAACCCACAAACAACAAAATTACACATACATACGTCGCTACGCACCAATGCATCACCACACACGCACTCAACCACTCACCGCTTATACACACCGACGCAAACGCGCTCCACACACGTCAACGCTCACACATTTGCCACAACCCTCCAAATACGTCAGACTCCACCTTCTCCTTCACTGCCTATTCCAGCTTGCTACCAGTCTTCTGGAACCCCCAACGCGCCTTCACGAGGTGTCACCGACGCCAGATGCTACCTGCAAACGTCCATCGTGTTAGACTGATCCACAGATCCACAGATCCACGGATCTGCTGATCGCACCACTCGCTGATCGTTCGATGGCTCCGGATCCATCTCACGTCGTGCTCAAGACGACTGGGGACGATGGATGCGGCTCATGGATGTCAGATAGCTTGCGAAACAGCAAGAAGATGCGCTAGCACGTGCACTAGACGTCGACTGGTCGTTTGTATGTGGCAGTAAAATGATATGTCAGCTGTGGGATTTGAACCCACGCGTTCGAAAACATTACGACCTGAACGTAACCCCTTAGACCACTCGGGCAAACTGACGGGTTACTCACTACCAAACCCACAAACAACAAAATTACACATACATACGTCGCTACGCACCAATGCATCACCACACACGCACTCAACCACTCACCGCTTATACACACCGACGCAAACGCGCTCCACACACGTCAACGCTCACACATTTGCCACAACCCTCCAAATACGTCAGACTCCACCTTCTCCTTCACTGCCTATTCCAGCTTGCTACCAGTCTTCTGGAACCCCCAACGCGCCTTCACGAGGTGTCACCGACGCCAGATGCTACCTGCAAACGTCCATCGTGTTAGACTGATCCACAGATCCACAGATCCACGGATCTGCTGATCGCACCACTCGCTGATCGTTCGATGGCTCCGGATCCATCTCACGTCGTGCTCAAGACGACTGGGGACGATGGATGCGGCTCATGGATGTCAGATAGCTTGCGAAACAGCAAGAAGATGCGCTAGCACGTGCACTAGACGTCGACTGGTCGTTTGTATGTGGCAGTAAAATGATATGTCAGCTGTGGGATTTGAACCCACGCGTTCGAAAACATTACGACCTGAACGTAACCCCTTAGACCACTCGGGCAAACTGACGGGTTACTCACTACCAAACCCACAAACAACAAAATTACACATACATACGTCGCTACGCACCAATGCATCACCACACACGCACTCAACCACTCACCGCTTATACACACCGACGCAAACGCGCTCCACACACGTCAACGCTCACACATTTGCCACAACCCTCCAAATACGTCAGACTCCACCTTCTCCTTCACTGCCTATTCCAGCTTGCTACCAGTCTTCTGGAACCCCCAACGCGCCTTCACGAGGTGTCACCGACGCCAGATGCTACCTGCAAACGTCCATCGTGTTAGACTGATCCACTGATCCACAGATCCACGGATCCACGGATCTGCTGATCGCACCACTCGCTGATCGTTCGATGGCTCCGGATCCATCTCACGTCGTGCTCAAGACGACTGGGGACGATGGATGCGGCTCATGGATGTCAGATAGCTTGCGAAACAGCAAGAAGATGCGCTAGCACGTGCACTAGACGTCGACTGGTCGTTTGTATGTGGCAGTAAAATGATATGTCAGCTGTGGGATTTGAACCCACGCGTTCGAAAACATTACGACCTGAACGTAACCCCTTAGACCACTCGGGCAAACTGACGGGTTACTCACTACCAAACCCACAAACAACAAAATTACACATACATACGTCGCTACGCACCAATGCATCACCACACACGCACTCAACCACTCACCGCTTATACACACCGACGCAAACGCGCTCCACACACGTCAACGCTCACACATTTGCCACAACCCTCCAAATACGTCAGACTCCACCTTCTCCTTCACTGCCTATTCCAGCTTGCTACCAGTCTTCTGGAACCCCCAACGCGCCTTCACGAGGTGTCACCGACGCCAGATGCTACCTGCAAACGTCCATCGTGTTAGACTGATCCACTGATCCACAGATCCACGGATCCACGGATCTGCTGATCGCACCACTCGCTGATCGTTCGATGGCTCCGGATCCATCTCACGTCGTGCTCAAGACGACTGGGGACGATGGATGCGGCTCATGGATGTCAGATAGCTTGCGAAACAGCAAGAAGATGCGCTAGCACGTGCACTAGACGTCGACTGGTCGTTTGTATGTGGCAGTAAAATGATATGTCAGCTGTGGGATTTGAACCCACGCGTTCGAAAACATTACGACCTGAACGTAACCCCTTAGACCACTCGGGCAAACTGACGGGTTACTCACTACCAAACCCACAAACAACAAAATTACACATACATACGTCGCTACGCACCAATGCATCACCACACACGCACTCAACCACTCACCGCTTATACACACCGACGCAAACGCGCTCCACACACGTCAACGCTCACACATTTGCCACAACCCTCCAAATACGTCAGACTCCACCTTCTCCTTCACTGCCTATTCCAGCTTGCTACCAGTCTTCTGGAACCCCCAACGCGCCTTCACGAGGTGTCACCGACGCCAGATGCTACCTGCAAACGTCCATCGTGTTAGACTGATCCACTGATCCACAGATCCACAGATCCACGGATCTGCTGATCGCACCACTCGCTGATCGTTCGATGGCTCCGGATCCATCTCACGTCGTGCTCAAGACGACTGGGGACGATGGATGCGGCTCATGGATGTCAGATAGCTTGCGAAACAGCAAGAAGATGCGCTAGCACGTGCACTAGACGTCGACTGGTCGTTTGTATGTGGCAGTAAAATGATATGTCAGCTGTGGGATTTGAACCCACGCGTTCGAAAACATTACGACCTGAACGTAACCCCTTAGACCACTCGGGCAAACTGACGGGTTACTCACTACCAAACCCACAAACAACAAAATTACACATACATACGTCGCTACGCACCAATGCATCACCACACACGCACTCAACCACTCACCGCTTATACACACCGACGCAAACGCGCTCCACACACGTCAACGCTCACACATTTGCCACAACCCTCCAAATACGTCAGACTCCACCTTCTCCTTCACTGCCTATTCCAGCTTGCTACCAGTCTTCTGGAACCCCCAACGCGCCTTCACGAGGTGTCACCGACGCCAGATGCTACCTGCAAACGTCCATCGTGTTAGACTGATCCACTGATCCACAGATCCACGGATCCACGGATCTGCTGATCGCACCACTCGCTGATCGTTCGATGGCTCCGGATCCATCTCACGTCGTGCTCAAGACGACTGGGGACGATGGATGCGGCTCATGGATGTCAGATAGCTTGCGAAACAGCAAGAAGATGCGCTAGCACGTGCACTAGACGTCGACTGGTCGTTTGTATGTGGCAGTAAAATGATATGTCAGCTGTGGGATTTGAACCCACGCGTTCGAAAACATTACGACCTGAACGTAACCCCTTAGACCACTCGGGCAAACTGACGGGTTACTCACTACCAAACCCACAAACAACAAAATTACACATACATACGTCGCTACGCACCAATGCATCACCACACACGCACTCAACCACTCACCGCTTATACACACCGACGCAAACGCGCTCCACACACGTCAACGCTCACACATTTGCCACAACCCTCCAAATACGTCAGACTCCACCTTCTCCTTCACTGCCTATTCCAGCTTGCTACCAGTCTTCTGGAACCCCCAACGCGCCTTCACGAGGTGTCACCGACGCCAGATGCTACCTGCAAACGTCCATCGTGTTAGACTGATCCACTGATCCACAGATCCACAGATCCACGGATCTGCTGATCGCACCACTCGCTGATCGTTCGATGGCTCCGGATCCATCTCACGTCGTGCTCAAGACGACTGGGGACGATGGATGCGGCTCATGGATGTCAGATAGCTTGCGAAACAGCAAGAAGATGCGCTAGCACGTGCACTAGACGTCGACTGGTCGTTTGTATGTGGCAGTAAAATGATATGTCAGCTGTGGGATTTGAACCCACGCGTTCGAAAACATTACGACCTGAACGTAACCCCTTAGACCACTCGGGCAAACTGACGGGTTACTCACTACCAAACCCACAAACAACAAAATTACACATACATACGTCGCTACGCACCAATGCATCACCACACACGCACTCAACCACTCACCGCTTATACACACCGACGCAAACGCGCTCCACACACGTCAACGCTCACACATTTGCCACAACCCTCCAAATACGTCAGACTCCACCTTCTCCTTCACTGCCTATTCCAGCTTGCTACCAGTCTTCTGGAACCCCCAACGCGCCTTCACGAGGTGTCACCGACGCCAGATGCTACCTGCAAACGTCCATCGTGTTAGACTGATCCACTGATCCACAGATCCACAGATCCACGGATCTGCTGATCGCACCACTCGCTGATCGTTCGATGGCTCCGGATCCATCTCACGTCGTGCTCAAGACGACTGGGGACGATGGATGCGGCTCATGGATGTCAGATAGCTTGCGAAACAGCAAGAAGATGCGCTAGCACGTGCACTAGACGTCGACTGGTCGTTTGTATGTGGCAGTAAAATGATATGTCAGCTGTGGGATTTGAACCCACGCGTTCGAAAACATTACGACCTGAACGTAACCCCTTAGACCACTCGGGCAAACTGACGGGTTACTCACTACCAAACCCACAAACAACAAAATTACACATACATACGTCGCTACGCACCAATGCATCACCACACACGCACTCAACCACTCACCGCTTATACACACCGACGCAAACGCGCTCCACACACGTCAACGCTCACACATTTGCCACAACCCTCCAAATACGTCAGACTCCACCTTCTCCTTCACTGCCTATTCCAGCTTGCTACCAGTCTTCTGGAACCCCCAACGCGCCTTCACGAGGTGTCACCGACGCCAGATGCTACCTGCAAACGTCCATCGTGTTAGACTGATCCACTGATCCACAGATCCACAGATCCACGGATCTGCTGATCGCACCACTCGCTGATCGTTCGATGGCTCCGGATCCATCTCACGTCGTGCTCAAGACGACTGGGGACGATGGATGCGGCTCATGGATGTCAGATAGCTTGCGAAACAGCAAGAAGATGCGCTAGCACGTGCACTAGACGTCGACTGGTCGTTTGTATGTGGCAGTAAAATGATATGTCAGCTGTGGGATTTGAACCCACGCGTTCGAAAACATTACGACCTGAACGTAACCCCTTAGACCACTCGGGCAAACTGACGGGTTACTCACTACCAAACCCACAAACAACAAAATTACACATACATACGTCGCTACGCACCAATGCATCACCACACACGCACTCAACCACTCACCGCTTATACACACCGACGCAAACGCGCTCCACACACGTCAACGCTCACACATTTGCCACAACCCTCCAAATACGTCAGACTCCACCTTCTCCTTCACTGCCTATTCCAGCTTGCTACCAGTCTTCTGGAACCCCCAACGCGCCTTCACGAGGTGTCACCGACGCCAGATGCTACCTGCAAACGTCCATCGTGTTAGACTGATCCACTGATCCACAGATCCACAGATCCACGGATCTGCTGATCGCACCACTCGCTGATCGTTCGATGGCTCCGGATCCATCTCACGTCGTGCTCAAGACGACTGGGGACGATGGATGCGGCTCATGGATGTCAGATAGCTTGCGAAACAGCAAGAAGATGCGCTAGCACGTGCACTAGACGTCGACTGGTCGTTTGTATGTGGCAGTAAAATGATATGTCAGCTGTGGGATTTGAACCCACGCGTTCGAAAACATTACGACCTGAACGTAACCCCTTAGACCACTCGGGCAAACTGACGGGTTACTCACTACCAAACCCACAAACAACAAAATTACACATACATACGTCGCTACGCACCAATGCATCACCACACACGCACTCAACCACTCACCGCTTATACACACCGACGCAAACGCGCTCCACACACGTCAACGCTCACACATTTGCCACAACCCTCCAAATACGTCAGACTCCACCTTCTCCTTCACTGCCTATTCCAGCTTGCTACCAGTCTTCTGGAACCCCCAACGCGCCTTCACGAGGTGTCACCGACGCCAGATGCTACCTGCAAACGTCCATCGTGTTAGACTGATCCACTGATCCACAGATCCACAGATCCACGGATCTGCTGATCGCACCACTCGCTGATCGTTCGATGGCTCCGGATCCATCTCACGTCGTGCTCAAGACGACTGGGGACGATGGATGCGGCTCATGGATGTCAGATAGCTTGCGAAACAGCAAGAAGATGCGCTAGCACGTGCACTAGACGTCGACTGGTCGTTTGTATGTGGCAGTAAAATGATATGTCAGCTGTGGGATTTGAACCCACGCGTTCGAAAACATTACGACCTGAACGTAACCCCTTAGACCACTCGGGCAAACTGACGGGTTACTCACTACCAAACCCACAAACAACAAAATTACACATACATACGTCGCTACGCACCAATGCATCACCACACACGCACTCAACCACTCACCGCTTATACACACCGACGCAAACGCGCTCCACACACGTCAACGCTCACACATTTGCCACAACCCTCCAAATACGTCAGACTCCACCTTCTCCTTCACTGCCTATTCCAGCTTGCTACCAGTCTTCTGGAACCCCCAACGCGCCTTCACGAGGTGTCACCGACGCCAGATGCTACCTGCAAACGTCCATCGTGTTAGACTGATCCACTGATCCACAGATCCACAGATCCACGGATCTGCTGATCGCACCACTCGCTGATCGTTCGATGGCTCCGGATCCATCTCACGTCGTGCTCAAGACGACTGGGGACGATGGATGCGGCTCATGGATGTCAGATAGCTTGCGAAACAGCAAGAAGATGCGCTAGCACGTGCACTAGACGTCGACTGGTCGTTTGTATGTGGCAGTAAAATGATATGTCAGCTGTGGGATTTGAACCCACGCGTTCGAAAACATTACGACCTGAACGTAACCCCTTAGACCACTCGGGCAAACTGACGGGTTACTCACTACCAAACCCACAAACAACAAAATTACACATACATACGTCGCTACGCACCAATGCATCACCACACACGCACTCAACCACTCACCGCTTATACACACCGACGCAAACGCGCTCCACACACGTCAACGCTCACACATTTGCCACAACCCTCCAAATACGTCAGACTCCACCTTCTCCTTCACTGCCTATTCCAGCTTGCTACCAGTCTTCTGGAACCCCCAACGCGCCTTCACGAGGTGTCACCGACGCCAGATGCTACCTGCAAACGTCCATCGTGTTAGACTGATCCACTGATCCACAGATCCACAGATCCACGGATCTGCTGATCGCACCACTCGCTGATCGTTCGATGGCTCCGGATCCATCTCACGTCGTGCTCAAGACGACTGGGGACGATGGATGCGGCTCATGGATGTCAGATAGCTTGCGAAACAGCAAGAAGATGCGCTAGCACGTGCACTAGACGTCGACTGGTCGTTTGTATGTGGCAGTAAAATGATATGTCAGCTGTGGGATTTGAACCCACGCGTTCGAAAACATTACGACCTGAACGTAACCCCTTAGACCACTCGGGCAAACTGACGGGTTACTCACTACCAAACCCACAAACAACAAAATTACACATACATACGTCGCTACGCACCAATGCATCACCACACACGCACTCAACCACTCACCGCTTATACACACCGACGCAAACGCGCTCCACACACGTCAACGCTCACACATTTGCCACAACCCTCCAAATACGTCAGACTCCACCTTCTCCTTCACTGCCTATTCCAGCTTGCTACCAGTCTTCTGGAACCCCCAACGCGCCTTCACGAGGTGTCACCGACGCCAGATGCTACCTGCAAACGTCCATCGTGTTAGACTGATCCACTGATCCACAGATCCACAGATCCACGGATCTGCTGATCGCACCACTCGCTGATCGTTCGATGGCTCCGGATCCATCTCACGTCGTGCTCAAGACGACTGGGGACGATGGATGCGGCTCATGGATGTCAGATAGCTTGCGAAACAGCAAGAAGATGCGCTAGCACGTGCACTAGACGTCGACTGGTCGTTTGTATGTGGCAGTAAAATGATATGTCAGCTGTGGGATTTGAACCCACGCGTTCGAAAACATTACGACCTGAACGTAACCCCTTAGACCACTCGGGCAAACTGACGGGTTACTCACTACCAAACCCACAAACAACAAAATTACACATACATACGTCGCTACGCACCAATGCATCACCACACACGCACTCAACCACTCACCGCTTATACACACCGACGCAAACGCGCTCCACACACGTCAACGCTCACACATTTGCCACAACCCTCCAAATACGTCAGACTCCACCTTCTCCTTCACTGCCTATTCCAGCTTGCTACCAGTCTTCTGGAACCCCCAACGCGCCTTCACGAGGTGTCACCGACGCCAGATGCTACCTGCAAACGTCCATCGTGTTAGACTGATCCACTGATCCACAGATCCACAGATCCACGGATCTGCTGATCGCACCACTCGCTGATCGTTCGATGGCTCCGGATCCATCTCACGTCGTGCTCAAGACGACTGGGGACGATGGATGCGGCTCATGGATGTCAGATAGCTTGCGAAACAGCAAGAAGATGCGCTAGCACGTGCACTAGACGTCGACTGGTCGTTTGTATGTGGCAGTAAAATGATATGTCAGCTGTGGGATTTGAACCCACGCGTTCGAAAACATTACGACCTGAACGTAACCCCTTAGACCACTCGGGCAAACTGACGGGTTACTCACTACCAAACCCACAAACAACAAAATTACACATACATACGTCGCTACGCACCAATGCATCACCACACACGCACTCAACCACTCACCGCTTATACACACCGACGCAAACGCGCTCCACACACGTCAACGCTCACACATTTGCCACAACCCTCCAAATACGTCAGACTCCACCTTCTCCTTCACTGCCTATTCCAGCTTGCTACCAGTCTTCTGGAACCCCCAACGCGCCTTCACGAGGTGTCACCGACGCCAGATGCTACCTGCAAACGTCCATCGTGTTAGACTGATCCACTGATCCACAGATCCACAGATCCACGGATCTGCTGATCGCACCACTCGCTGATCGTTCGATGGCTCCGGATCCATCTCACGTCGTGCTCAAGACGACTGGGGACGATGGATGCGGCTCATGGATGTCAGATAGCTTGCGAAACAGCAAGAAGATGCGCTAGCACGTGCACTAGACGTCGACTGGTCGTTTGTATGTGGCAGTAAAATGATATGTCAGCTGTGGGATTTGAACCCACGCGTTCGAAAACATTACGACCTGAACGTAACCCCTTAGACCACTCGGGCAAACTGACGGGTTACTCACTACCAAACCCACAAACAACAAAATTACACATACATACGTCGCTACGCACCAATGCATCACCACACACGCACTCAACCACTCACCGCTTATACACACCGACGCAAACGCGCTCCACACACGTCAACGCTCACACATTTGCCACAACCCTCCAAATACGTCAGACTCCACCTTCTCCTTCACTGCCTATTCCAGCTTGCTACCAGTCTTCTGGAACCCCCAACGCGCCTTCACGAGGTGTCACCGACGCCAGATGCTACCTGCAAACGTCCATCGTGTTAGACTGATCCACTGATCCACAGATCCACAGATCCACGGATCTGCTGATCGCACCACTCGCTGATCGTTCGATGGCTCCGGATCCATCTCACGTCGTGCTCAAGACGACTGGGGACGATGGATGCGGCTCATGGATGTCAGATAGCTTGCGAAACAGCAAGAAGATGCGCTAGCACGTGCACTAGACGTCGACTGGTCGTTTGTATGTGGCAGTAAAATGATATGTCAGCTGTGGGATTTGAACCCACGCGTTCGAAAACATTACGACCTGAACGTAACCCCTTAGACCACTCGGGCAAACTGACGGGTTACTCACTACCAAACCCACAAACAACAAAATTACACATACATACGTCGCTACGCACCAATGCATCACCACACACGCACTCAACCACTCACCGCTTATACACACCGACGCAAACGCGCTCCACACACGTCAACGCTCACACATTTGCCACAACCCTCCAAATACGTCAGACTCCACCTTCTCCTTCACTGCCTATTCCAGCTTGCTACCAGTCTTCTGGAACCCCCAACGCGCCTTCACGAGGTGTCACCGACGCCAGATGCTACCTGCAAACGTCCATCGTGTTAGACTGATCCACTGATCCACAGATCCACAGATCCACGGATCTGCTGATCGCACCACTCGCTGATCGTTCGATGGCTCCGGATCCATCTCACGTCGTGCTCAAGACGACTGGGGACGATGGATGCGGCTCATGGATGTCAGATAGCTTGCGAAACAGCAAGAAGATGCGCTAGCACGTGCACTAGACGTCGACTGGTCGTTTGTATGTGGCAGTAAAATGATATGTCAGCTGTGGGATTTGAACCCACGCGTTCGAAAACATTACGACCTGAACGTAACCCCTTAGACCACTCGGGCAAACTGACGGGTTACTCACTACCAAACCCACAAACAACAAAATTACACATACATACGTCGCTACGCACCAATGCATCACCACACACGCACTCAACCACTCACCGCTTATACACACCGACGCAAACGCGCTCCACACACGTCAACGCTCACACATTTGCCACAACCCTCCAAATACGTCAGACTCCACCTTCTCCTTCACTGCCTATTCCAGCTTGCTACCAGTCTTCTGGAACCCCCAACGCGCCTTCACGAGGTGTCACCGACGCCAGATGCTACCTGCAAACGTCCATCGTGTTAGACTGATCCACTGATCCACAGATCCACAGATCCACGGATCTGCTGATCGCACCACTCGCTGATCGTTCGATGGCTCCGGATCCATCTCACGTCGTGCTCAAGACGACTGGGGACGATGGATGCGGCTCATGGATGTCAGATAGCTTGCGAAACAGCAAGAAGATGCGCTAGCACGTGCACTAGACGTCGACTGGTCGTTTGTATGTGGCAGTAAAATGATATGTCAGCTGTGGGATTTGAACCCACGCGTTCGAAAACATTACGACCTGAACGTAACCCCTTAGACCACTCGGGCAAACTGACGGGTTACTCACTACCAAACCCACAAACAACAAAATTACACATACATACGTCGCTACGCACCAATGCATCACCACACACGCACTCAACCACTCACCGCTTATACACACCGACGCAAACGCGCTCCACACACGTCAACGCTCACACATTTGCCACAACCCTCCAAATACGTCAGACTCCACCTTCTCCTTCACTGCCTATTCCAGCTTGCTACCAGTCTTCTGGAACCCCCAACGCGCCTTCACGAGGTGTCACCGACGCCAGATGCTACCTGCAAACGTCCATCGTGTTAGACTGATCCACTGATCCACAGATCCACAGATCCACGGATCTGCTGATCGCACCACTCGCTGATCGTTCGATGGCTCCGGATCCATCTCACGTCGTGCTCAAGACGACTGGGGACGATGGATGCGGCTCATGGATGTCAGATAGCTTGCGAAACAGCAAGAAGATGCGCTAGCACGTGCACTAGACGTCGACTGGTCGTTTGTATGTGGCAGTAAAATGATATGTCAGCTGTGGGATTTGAACCCACGCGTTCGAAAACATTACGACCTGAACGTAACCCCTTAGACCACTCGGGCAAACTGACGGGTTACTCACTACCAAACCCACAAACAACAAAATTACACATACATACGTCGCTACGCACCAATGCATCACCACACACGCACTCAACCACTCACCGCTTATACACACCGACGCAAACGCGCTCCACACACGTCAACGCTCACACATTTGCCACAACCCTCCAAATACGTCAGACTCCACCTTCTCCTTCACTGCCTATTCCAGCTTGCTACCAGTCTTCTGGAACCCCCAACGCGCCTTCACGAGGTGTCACCGACGCCAGATGCTACCTGCAAACGTCCATCGTGTTAGACTGATCCACTGATCCACAGATCCACAGATCCACGGATCTGCTGATCGCACCACTCGCTGATCGTTCGATGGCTCCGGATCCATCTCACGTCGTGCTCAAGACGACTGGGGACGATGGATGCGGCTCATGGATGTCAGATAGCTTGCGAAACAGCAAGAAGATGCGCTAGCACGTGCACTAGACGTCGACTGGTCGTTTGTATGTGGCAGTAAAATGATATGTCAGCTGTGGGATTTGAACCCACGCGTTCGAAAACATTACGACCTGAACGTAACCCCTTAGACCACTCGGGCAAACTGACGGGTTACTCACTACCAAACCCACAAACAACAAAATTACACATACATACGTCGCTACGCACCAATGCATCACCACACACGCACTCAACCACTCACCGCTTATACACACCGACGCAAACGCGCTCCACACACGTCAACGCTCACACATTTGCCACAACCCTCCAAATACGTCAGACTCCACCTTCTCCTTCACTGCCTATTCCAGCTTGCTACCAGTCTTCTGGAACCCCCAACGCGCCTTCACGAGGTGTCACCGACGCCAGATGCTACCTGCAAACGTCCATCGTGTTAGACTGATCCACTGATCCACAGATCCACAGATCCACGGATCTGCTGATCGCACCACTCGCTGATCGTTCGATGGCTCCGGATCCATCTCACGTCGTGCTCAAGACGACTGGGGACGATGGATGCGGCTCATGGATGTCAGATAGCTTGCGAAACAGCAAGAAGATGCGCTAGCACGTGCACTAGACGTCGACTGGTCGTTTGTATGTGGCAGTAAAATGATATGTCAGCTGTGGGATTTGAACCCACGCGTTCGAAAACATTACGACCTGAACGTAACCCCTTAGACCACTCGGGCAAACTGACGGGTTACTCACTACCAAACCCACAAACAACAAAATTACACATACATACGTCGCTACGCACCAATGCATCACCACACACGCACTCAACCACTCACCGCTTATACACACCGACGCAAACGCGCTCCACACACGTCAACGCTCACACATTTGCCACAACCCTCCAAATACGTCAGACTCCACCTTCTCCTTCACTGCCTATTCCAGCTTGCTACCAGTCTTCTGGAACCCCCAACGCGCCTTCACGAGGTGTCACCGACGCCAGATGCTACCTGCAAACGTCCATCGTGTTAGACTGATCCACTGATCCACAGATCCACAGATCCACGGATCTGCTGATCGCACCACTCGCTGATCGTTCGATGGCTCCGGATCCATCTCACGTCGTGCTCAAGACGACTGGGGACGATGGATGCGGCTCATGGATGTCAGATAGCTTGCGAAACAGCAAGAAGATGCGCTAGCACGTGCACTAGACGTCGACTGGTCGTTTGTATGTGGCAGTAAAATGATATGTCAGCTGTGGGATTTGAACCCACGCGTTCGAAAACATTACGACCTGAACGTAACCCCTTAGACCACTCGGGCAAACTGACGGGTTACTCACTACCAAACCCACAAACAACAAAATTACACATACATACGTCGCTACGCACCAATGCATCACCACACACGCACTCAACCACTCACCGCTTATACACACCGACGCAAACGCGCTCCACACACGTCAACGCTCACACATTTGCCACAACCCTCCAAATACGTCAGACTCCACCTTCTCCTTCACTGCCTATTCCAGCTTGCTACCAGTCTTCTGGAACCCCCAACGCGCCTTCACGAGGTGTCACCGACGCCAGATGCTACCTGCAAACGTCCATCGTGTTAGACTGATCCACTGATCCACAGATCCACAGATCCACGGATCTGCTGATCGCACCACTCGCTGATCGTTCGATGGCTCCGGATCCATCTCACGTCGTGCTCAAGACGACTGGGGACGATGGATGCGGCTCATGGATGTCAGATAGCTTGCGAAACAGCAAGAAGATGCGCTAGCACGTGCACTAGACGTCGACTGGTCGTTTGTATGTGGCAGTAAAATGATATGTCAGCTGTGGGATTTGAACCCACGCGTTCGAAAACATTACGACCTGAACGTAACCCCTTAGACCACTCGGGCAAACTGACGGGTTACTCACTACCAAACCCACAAACAACAAAATTACACATACATACGTCGCTACGCACCAATGCATCACCACACACGCACTCAACCACTCACCGCTTATACACACCGACGCAAACGCGCTCCACACACGTCAACGCTCACACATTTGCCACAACCCTCCAAATACGTCAGACTCCACCTTCTCCTTCACTGCCTATTCCAGCTTGCTACCAGTCTTCTGGAACCCCCAACGCGCCTTCACGAGGTGTCACCGACGCCAGATGCTACCTGCAAACGTCCATCGTGTTAGACTGATCCACTGATCCACAGATCCACAGATCCACGGATCTGCTGATCGCACCACTCGCTGATCGTTCGATGGCTCCGGATCCATCTCACGTCGTGCTCAAGACGACTGGGGACGATGGATGCGGCTCATGGATGTCAGATAGCTTGCGAAACAGCAAGAAGATGCGCTAGCACGTGCACTAGACGTCGACTGGTCGTTTGTATGTGGCAGTAAAATGATATGTCAGCTGTGGGATTTGAACCCACGCGTTCGAAAACATTACGACCTGAACGTAACCCCTTAGACCACTCGGGCAAACTGACGGGTTACTCACTACCAAACCCACAAACAACAAAATTACACATACATACGTCGCTACGCACCAATGCATCACCACACACGCACTCAACCACTCACCGCTTATACACACCGACGCAAACGCGCTCCACACACGTCAACGCTCACACATTTGCCACAACCCTCCAAATACGTCAGACTCCACCTTCTCCTTCACTGCCTATTCCAGCTTGCTACCAGTCTTCTGGAACCCCCAACGCGCCTTCACGAGGTGTCACCGACGCCAGATGCTACCTGCAAACGTCCATCGTGTTAGACTGATCCACTGATCCACAGATCCACAGATCCACGGATCTGCTGATCGCACCACTCGCTGATCGTTCGATGGCTCCGGATCCATCTCACGTCGTGCTCAAGACGACTGGGGACGATGGATGCGGCTCATGGATGTCAGATAGCTTGCGAAACAGCAAGAAGATGCGCTAGCACGTGCACTAGACGTCGACTGGTCGTTTGTATGTGGCAGTAAAATGATATGTCAGCTGTGGGATTTGAACCCACGCGTTCGAAAACATTACGACCTGAACGTAACCCCTTAGACCACTCGGGCAAACTGACGGGTTACTCACTACCAAACCCACAAACAACAAAATTACACATACATACGTCGCTACGCACCAATGCATCACCACACACGCACTCAACCACTCACCGCTTATACACACCGACGCAAACGCGCTCCACACACGTCAACGCTCACACATTTGCCACAACCCTCCAAATACGTCAGACTCCACCTTCTCCTTCACTGCCTATTCCAGCTTGCTACCAGTCTTCTGGAACCCCCAACGCGCCTTCACGAGGTGTCACCGACGCCAGATGCTACCTGCAAACGTCCATCGTGTTAGACTGATCCACTGATCCACAGATCCACAGATCCACGGATCTGCTGATCGCACCACTCGCTGATCGTTCGATGGCTCCGGATCCATCTCACGTCGTGCTCAAGACGACTGGGGACGATGGATGCGGCTCATGGATGTCAGATAGCTTGCGAAACAGCAAGAAGATGCGCTAGCACGTGCACTAGACGTCGACTGGTCGTTTGTATGTGGCAGTAAAATGATATGTCAGCTGTGGGATTTGAACCCACGCGTTCGAAAACATTACGACCTGAACGTAACCCCTTAGACCACTCGGGCAAACTGACGGGTTACTCACTACCAAACCCACAAACAACAAAATTACACATACATACGTCGCTACGCACCAATGCATCACCACACACGCACTCAACCACTCACCGCTTATACACACCGACGCAAACGCGCTCCACACACGTCAACGCTCACACATTTGCCACAACCCTCCAAATACGTCAGACTCCACCTTCTCCTTCACTGCCTATTCCAGCTTGCTACCAGTCTTCTGGAACCCCCAACGCGCCTTCACGAGGTGTCACCGACGCCAGATGCTACCTGCAAACGTCCATCGTGTTAGACTGATCCACTGATCCACAGATCCACAGATCCACGGATCTGCTGATCGCACCACTCGCTGATCGTTCGATGGCTCCGGATCCATCTCACGTCGTGCTCAAGACGACTGGGGACGATGGATGCGGCTCATGGATGTCAGATAGCTTGCGAAACAGCAAGAAGATGCGCTAGCACGTGCACTAGACGTCGACTGGTCGTTTGTATGTGGCAGTAAAATGATATGTCAGCTGTGGGATTTGAACCCACGCGTTCGAAAACATTACGACCTGAACGTAACCCCTTAGACCACTCGGGCAAACTGACGGGTTACTCACTACCAAACCCACAAACAACAAAATTACACATACATACGTCGCTACGCACCAATGCATCACCACACACGCACTCAACCACTCACCGCTTATACACACCGACGCAAACGCGCTCCACACACGTCAACGCTCACACATTTGCCACAACCCTCCAAATACGTCAGACTCCACCTTCTCCTTCACTGCCTATTCCAGCTTGCTACCAGTCTTCTGGAACCCCCAACGCGCCTTCACGAGGTGTCACCGACGCCAGATGCTACCTGCAAACGTCCATCGTGTTAGACTGATCCACTGATCCACAGATCCACAGATCCACGGATCTGCTGATCGCACCACTCGCTGATCGTTCGATGGCTCCGGATCCATCTCACGTCGTGCTCAAGACGACTGGGGACGATGGATGCGGCTCATGGATGTCAGATAGCTTGCGAAACAGCAAGAAGATGCGCTAGCACGTGCACTAGACGTCGACTGGTCGTTTGTATGTGGCAGTAAAATGATATGTCAGCTGTGGGATTTGAACCCACGCGTTCGAAAACATTACGACCTGAACGTAACCCCTTAGACCACTCGGGCAAACTGACGGGTTACTCACTACCAAACCCACAAACAACAAAATTACACATACATACGTCGCTACGCACCAATGCATCACCACACACGCACTCAACCACTCACCGCTTATACACACCGACGCAAACGCGCTCCACACACGTCAACGCTCACACATTTGCCACAACCCTCCAAATACGTCAGACTCCACCTTCTCCTTCACTGCCTATTCCAGCTTGCTACCAGTCTTCTGGAACCCCCAACGCGCCTTCACGAGGTGTCACCGACGCCAGATGCTACCTGCAAACGTCCATCGTGTTAGACTGATCCACTGATCCACAGATCCACAGATCCACGGATCTGCTGATCGCACCACTCGCTGATCGTTCGATGGCTCCGGATCCATCTCACGTCGTGCTCAAGACGACTGGGGACGATGGATGCGGCTCATGGATGTCAGATAGCTTGCGAAACAGCAAGAAGATGCGCTAGCACGTGCACTAGACGTCGACTGGTCGTTTGTATGTGGCAGTAAAATGATATGTCAGCTGTGGGATTTGAACCCACGCGTTCGAAAACATTACGACCTGAACGTAACCCCTTAGACCACTCGGGCAAACTGACGGGTTACTCACTACCAAACCCACAAACAACAAAATTACACATACATACGTCGCTACGCACCAATGCATCACCACACACGCACTCAACCACTCACCGCTTATACACACCGACGCAAACGCGCTCCACACACGTCAACGCTCACACATTTGCCACAACCCTCCAAATACGTCAGACTCCACCTTCTCCTTCACTGCCTATTCCAGCTTGCTACCAGTCTTCTGGAACCCCCAACGCGCCTTCACGAGGTGTCACCGACGCCAGATGCTACCTGCAAACGTCCATCGTGTTAGACTGATCCACTGATCCACAGATCCACAGATCCACGGATCTGCTGATCGCACCACTCGCTGATCGTTCGATGGCTCCGGATCCATCTCACGTCGTGCTCAAGACGACTGGGGACGATGGATGCGGCTCATGGATGTCAGATAGCTTGCGAAACAGCAAGAAGATGCGCTAGCACGTGCACTAGACGTCGACTGGTCGTTTGTATGTGGCAGTAAAATGATATGTCAGCTGTGGGATTTGAACCCACGCGTTCGAAAACATTACGACCTGAACGTAACCCCTTAGACCACTCGGGCAAACTGACGGGTTACTCACTACCAAACCCACAAACAACAAAATTACACATACATACGTCGCTACGCACCAATGCATCACCACACACGCACTCAACCACTCACCGCTTATACACACCGACGCAAACGCGCTCCACACACGTCAACGCTCACACATTTGCCACAACCCTCCAAATACGTCAGACTCCACCTTCTCCTTCACTGCCTATTCCAGCTTGCTACCAGTCTTCTGGAACCCCCAACGCGCCTTCACGAGGTGTCACCGACGCCAGATGCTACCTGCAAACGTCCATCGTGTTAGACTGATCCACTGATCCACAGATCCACAGATCCACGGATCTGCTGATCGCACCACTCGCTGATCGTTCGATGGCTCCGGATCCATCTCACGTCGTGCTCAAGACGACTGGGGACGATGGATGCGGCTCATGGATGTCAGATAGCTTGCGAAACAGCAAGAAGATGCGCTAGCACGTGCACTAGACGTCGACTGGTCGTTTGTATGTGGCAGTAAAATGATATGTCAGCTGTGGGATTTGAACCCACGCGTTCGAAAACATTACGACCTGAACGTAACCCCTTAGACCACTCGGGCAAACTGACGGGTTACTCACTACCAAACCCACAAACAACAAAATTACACATACATACGTCGCTACGCACCAATGCATCACCACACACGCACTCAACCACTCACCGCTTATACACACCGACGCAAACGCGCTCCACACACGTCAACGCTCACACATTTGCCACAACCCTCCAAATACGTCAGACTCCACCTTCTCCTTCACTGCCTATTCCAGCTTGCTACCAGTCTTCTGGAACCCCCAACGCGCCTTCACGAGGTGTCACCGACGCCAGATGCTACCTGCAAACGTCCATCGTGTTAGACTGATCCACTGATCCACAGATCCACAGATCCACGGATCTGCTGATCGCACCACTCGCTGATCGTTCGATGGCTCCGGATCCATCTCACGTCGTGCTCAAGACGACTGGGGACGATGGATGCGGCTCATGGATGTCAGATAGCTTGCGAAACAGCAAGAAGATGCGCTAGCACGTGCACTAGACGTCGACTGGTCGTTTGTATGTGGCAGTAAAATGATATGTCAGCTGTGGGATTTGAACCCACGCGTTCGAAAACATTACGACCTGAACGTAACCCCTTAGACCACTCGGGCAAACTGACGGGTTACTCACTACCAAACCCACAAACAACAAAATTACACATACATACGTCGCTACGCACCAATGCATCACCACACACGCACTCAACCACTCACCGCTTATACACACCGACGCAAACGCGCTCCACACACGTCAACGCTCACACATTTGCCACAACCCTCCAAATACGTCAGACTCCACCTTCTCCTTCACTGCCTATTCCAGCTTGCTACCAGTCTTCTGGAACCCCCAACGCGCCTTCACGAGGTGTCACCGACGCCAGATGCTACCTGCAAACGTCCATCGTGTTAGACTGATCCACTGATCCCACAGATCCACGGATCTGCTGATCGCACCACTCGCTGATCGTTCGATGGCTCCGGATCCATCTCACGTCGTGCTCAAGACGACTGGGGACGATGGATGCGGCTCATGGATGTCAGATAGCTTGCGAAACAGCAAGAAGATGCGCTAGCACGTGCACTAGACGTCGACTGGTCGTTTGTATGTGGCAGTAAAATGATATGTCAGCTGTGGGATTTGAACCCACGCGTTCGAAAACATTACGACCTGAACGTAACCCCTTAGACCACTCGGGCAAACTGACGGGTTACTCACTACCAAACCCACAAACAACAAAATTACACATACATACGTCGCTACGCACCAATGCATCACCACACACGCACTCAACCACTCACCGCTTATACACACCGACGCAAACGCGCTCCACACACGTCAACGCTCACACATTTGCCACAACCCTCCAAATACGTCAGACTCCACCTTCTCCTTCACTGCCTATTCCAGCTTGCTACCAGTCTTCTGGAACCCCCAACGCGCCTTCACGAGGTGTCACCGACGCCAGATGCTACCTGCAAACGTCCATCGTGTTAGACTGATCCACTGATCCACAGATCCACAGATCCACGGATCTGCTGATCGCACCACTCGCTGATCGTTCGATGGCTCCGGATCCATCTCACGTCGTGCTCAAGACGACTGGGGACGATGGATGCGGCTCATGGATGTCAGATAGCTTGCGAAACAGCAAGAAGATGCGCTAGCACGTGCACTAGACGTCGACTGGTCGTTTGTATGTGGCAGTAAAATGATATGTCAGCTGTGGGATTTGAACCCACGCGTTCGAAAACATTACGACCTGAACGTAACCCCTTAGACCACTCGGGCAAACTGACGGGTTACTCACTACCAAACCCACAAACAACAAAATTACACATACATACGTCGCTACGCACCAATGCATCACCACACACGCACTCAACCACTCACCGCTTATACACACCGACGCAAACGCGCTCCACACACGTCAACGCTCACACATTTGCCACAACCCTCCAAATACGTCAGACTCCACCTTCTCCTTCACTGCCTATTCCAGCTTGCTACCAGTCTTCTGGAACCCCCAACGCGCCTTCACGAGGTGTCACCGACGCCAGATGCTACCTGCAAACGTCCATCGTGTTAGACTGATCCACTGATCCACAGATCCACAGATCCACGGATCTGCTGATCGCACCACTCGCTGATCGTTCGATGGCTCCGGATCCATCTCACGTCGTGCTCAAGACGACTGGGGACGATGGATGCGGCTCATGGATGTCAGATAGCTTGCGAAACAGCAAGAAGATGCGCTAGCACGTGCACTAGACGTCGACTGGTCGTTTGTATGTGGCAGTAAAATGATATGTCAGCTGTGGGATTTGAACCCACGCGTTCGAAAACATTACGACCTGAACGTAACCCCTTAGACCACTCGGGCAAACTGACGGGTTACTCACTACCAAACCCACAAACAACAAAATTACACATACATACGTCGCTACGCACCAATGCATCACCACACACGCACTCAACCACTCACCGCTTATACACACCGACGCAAACGCGCTCCACACACGTCAACGCTCACACATTTGCCACAACCCTCCAAATACGTCAGACTCCACCTTCTCCTTCACTGCCTATTCCAGCTTGCTACCAGTCTTCTGGAACCCCCAACGCGCCTTCACGAGGTGTCACCGACGCCAGATGCTACCTGCAAACGTCCATCGTGTTAGACTGATCCACTGATCCACAGATCCACAGATCCACGGATCTGCTGATCGCACCACTCGCTGATCGTTCGATGGCTCCGGATCCATCTCACGTCGTGCTCAAGACGACTGGGGACGATGGATGCGGCTCATGGATGTCAGATAGCTTGCGAAACAGCAAGAAGATGCGCTAGCACGTGCACTAGACGTCGACTGGTCGTTTGTATGTGGCAGTAAAATGATATGTCAGCTGTGGGATTTGAACCCACGCGTTCGAAAACATTACGACCTGAACGTAACCCCTTAGACCACTCGGGCAAACTGACGGGTTACTCACTACCAAACCCACAAACAACAAAATTACACATACATACGTCGCTACGCACCAATGCATCACCACACACGCACTCAACCACTCACCGCTTATACACACCGACGCAAACGCGCTCCACACACGTCAACGCTCACACATTTGCCACAACCCTCCAAATACGTCAGACTCCACCTTCTCCTTCACTGCCTATTCCAGCTTGCTACCAGTCTTCTGGAACCCCCAACGCGCCTTCACGAGGTGTCACCGACGCCAGATGCTACCTGCAAACGTCCATCGTGTTAGACTGATCCACTGATCCACAGATCCACACTCGCTGATCACGGATCCATCTCACGTCGTGCTCAAGACGACTGGGGACGATGGATGCGGCTCATGGATGTCAGATAGCTTGCGAAACAGCAAGAAGATGCGCTAGCACGTGCACTAGACGTCGACTGGTCGTTTGTATGTGGCAGTAAAATGATATGTCAGCTGTGGGATTTGAACCCACGCGTTCGAAAACATTACGACCTGAACGTAACCCCTTAGACCACTCGGGCAAACTGACGGGTTACTCACTACCAAACCCACAAACAACAAAATTACACATACATACGTCGCTACGCACCAATGCATCACCACACACGCACTCAACCACTCACCGCTTATACACACCGACGCAAACGCGCTCCACACACGTCAACGCTCACACATTTGCCACAACCCTCCAAATACGTCAGACTCCACCTTCTCCTTCACTGCCTATTCCAGCTTGCTACCAGTCTTCTGGAACCCCCAACGCGCCTTCACGAGGTGTCACCGACGCCAGATGCTACCTGCAAACGTCCATCGTGTTAGACTGATCCACTGATCCACAGATCCACAGATCCACGGATCTGCTGATCGCACCACTCGCTGATCGTTCGATGGCTCCGGATCCATCTCACGTCGTGCTCAAGACGACTGGGGACGATGGATGCGGCTCATGGATGTCAGATAGCTTGCGAAACAGCAAGAAGATGCGCTAGCACGTGCACTAGACGTCGACTGGTCGTTTGTATGTGGCAGTAAAATGATATGTCAGCTGTGGGATTTGAACCCACGCGTTCGAAAACATTACGACCTGAACGTAACCCCTTAGACCACTCGGGCAAACTGACGGGTTACTCACTACCAAACCCACAAACAACAAAATTACACATACATACGTCGCTACGCACCAATGCATCACCACACACGCACTCAACCACTCACCGCTTATACACACCGACGCAAACGCGCTCCACACACGTCAACGCTCACACATTTGCCACAACCCTCCAAATACGTCAGACTCCACCTTCTCCTTCACTGCCTATTCCAGCTTGCTACCAGTCTTCTGGAACCCCCAACGCGCCTTCACGAGGTGTCACCGACGCCAGATGCTACCTGCAAACGTCCATCGTGTTAGACTGATCCACTGATCCACAGATCCACAGATCCACGGATCTGCTGATCGCACCACTCGCTGATCGTTCGATGGCTCCGGATCCATCTCACGTCGTGCTCAAGACGACTGGGGACGATGGATGCGGCTCATGGATGTCAGATAGCTTGCGAAACAGCAAGAAGATGCGCTAGCACGTGCACTAGACGTCGACTGGTCGTTTGTATGTGGCAGTAAAATGATATGTCAGCTGTGGGATTTGAACCCACGCGTTCGAAAACATTACGACCTGAACGTAACCCCTTAGACCACTCGGGCAAACTGACGGGTTACTCACTACCAAACCCACAAACAACAAAATTACACATACATACGTCGCTACGCACCAATGCATCACCACACACGCACTCAACCACTCACCGCTTATACACACCGACGCAAACGCGCTCCACACACGTCAACGCTCACACATTTGCCACAACCCTCCAAATACGTCAGACTCCACCTTCTCCTTCACTGCCTATTCCAGCTTGCTACCAGTCTTCTGGAACCCCAACGCGCCTTCACGAGGTGTCACCGACGCCAGATGCTACCTGCAAACGTCCATCGTGTTAGACTGATCCACTGATCCACAGATCCACAGATCCACGGATCTGCTGATCGCACCACTCGCTGATCGTTCGATGGCTCCGGATCCATCTCACGTCGTGCTCAAGACGACTGGGGACGATGGATGCGGCTCATGGATGTCAGATAGCTTGCGAAACAGCAAGAAGATGCGCTAGCACGTGCACTAGACGTCGACTGGTCGTTTGTATGTGGCAGTAAAATGATATGTCAGCTGTGGGATTTGAACCCACGCGTTCGAAAACATTACGACCTGAACGTAACCCCTTAGACCACTCGGGCAAACTGACGGGTTACTCACTACCAAACCCACAAACAACAAAATTACACATACATACGTCGCTACGCACCAATGCATCACCACACACGCACTCAACCACTCACCGCTTATACACACCGACGCAAACGCGCTCCACACACGTCAACGCTCACACATTTGCCACAACCCTCCAAATACGTCAGACTCCACCTTCTCCTTCACTGCCTATTCCAGCTTGCTACCAGTCTTCTGGAACCCCCAACGCGCCTTCACGAGGTGTCACCGACGCCAGATGCTACCTGCAAACGTCCATCGTGTTAGACTGATCCACTGATCCACAGATCCACAGATCCACGGATCTGCTGATCGCACCACTCGCTGATCGTTCGATGGCTCCGGATCCATCTCACGTCGTGCTCAAGACGACTGGGGACGATGGATGCGGCTCATGGATGTCAGATAGCTTGCGAAACAGCAAGAAGATGCGCTAGCACGTGCACTAGACGTCGACTGGTCGTTTGTATGTGGCAGTAAAATGATATGTCAGCTGTGGGATTTGAACCCACGCGTTCGAAAACATTACGACCTGAACGTAACCCCTTAGACCACTCGGGCAAACTGACGGGTTACTCACTACCAAACCCACAAACAACAAAATTACACATACATACGTCGCTACGCACCAATGCATCACCACACACGCACTCAACCACTCACCGCTTATACACACCGACGCAAACGCGCTCCACACACGTCAACGCTCACACATTTGCCACAACCCTCCAAATACGTCAGACTCCACCTTCTCCTTCACTGCCTATTCCAGCTTGCTACCAGTCTTCTGGAACCCCCAACGCGCCTTCACGAGGTGTCACCGACGCCAGATGCTACCTGCAAACGTCCATCGTGTTAGAGACTGATCCCACAGATCCACAGATCCACGGATCTGCTGATCGCACCACTCGCTGATCGTTCGATGGCTCCGGATCCATCTCACGTCGTGCTCAAGACGACTGGGGACGATGGATGCGGCTCATGGATGTCAGATAGCTTGCGAAACAGCAAGAAGATGCGCTAGCACGTGCACTAGACGTCGACTGGTCGTTTGTATGTGGCAGTAAAATGATATGTCAGCTGTGGGATTTGAACCCACGCGTTCGAAAACATTACGACCTGAACGTAACCCCTTAGACCACTCGGGCAAACTGACGGGTTACTCACTACCAAACCCACAAACAACAAAATTACACATACATACGTCGCTACGCACCAATGCATCACCACACACGCACTCAACCACTCACCGCTTATACACACCGACGCAAACGCGCTCCACACACGTCAACGCTCACACATTTGCCACAACCCTCCAAATACGTCAGACTCCACCTTCTCCTTCACTGCCTATTCCAGCTTGCTACCAGTCTTCTGGAACCCCCAACGCGCCTTCACGAGGTGTCACCGACGCCAGATGCTACCTGCAAACGTCCATCGTGTTAGACTGATCCACTGATCCACAGATCCACAGATCCACAGATCCACGGATCTGCTGATCGCACCACTCGCTGATCGTTCGATGGCTCCGGATCCATCTCACGTCGTGCTCAAGACGACTGGGGACGATGGATGCGGCTCATGGATGTCAGATAGCTTGCGAAACAGCAAGAAGATGCGCTAGCACGTGCACTAGACGTCGACTGGTCGTTTGTATGTGGCAGTAAAATGATATGTCAGCTGTGGGATTTGAACCCACGCGTTCGAAAACATTACGACCTGAACGTAACCCCTTAGACCACTCGGGCAAACTGACGGGGTTACTCACTACCAAACCCACAAACAACAAAATTACACATACATACGTCGCTACGCACCAATGCATCACCACACACGCACTCAACCACTCACCGCTTATACACACCGACGCAAACGCGCTCCACACACGTCAACGCTCACACATTTGCCACAACCCTCCAAATACGTCAGACTCCACCTTCTCCTTCACTGCCTATTCCAGCTTGCTACCAGTCTTCTGGAACCCCCAACGCGCCTTCACGAGGTGTCACCGACGCCAGATGCTACCTGCAAAACGTCCATCGTGTTAGACTGATCCCTGATCCACAGATCCACGGATCCACGGATCTGCTGATCGCACCACTCGCTGATCGTTCGATGGCTCCGGATCCATCTCACGTCGTGCTCAAGACGACTGGGGACGATGGATGCGGCTCATGGATGTCAGATAGCTTGCGAAACAGCAAGAAGATGCGCTAGCACGTGCACTAGACGTCGACTGGTCGTTTGTATGTGGCAGTAAAATGATATGTCAGCTGTGGGATTTGAACCCACGCGTTCGAAAACATTACGACCTGAACGTAACCCCTTAGACCACTCGGGCAAACTGACGGGTTACTCACTACCAAACCCACAAACAACAAAATTACACATACATACGTCGCTACGCACCAATGCATCACCACACACGCACTCAACCACTCACCGCTTATACACACCGACGCAAACGCGCTCCACACACGTCAACGCTCACACATTTGCCACAACCCTCCAAATACGTCAGACTCCACCTTCTCCTTCACTGCCTATTCCAGCTTGCTACCAGTCTTCTGGAACCCCCAACGCGCCTTCACGAGGTGTCACCGACGCCAGATGCTACCTGCAAACGTCCATCGTGTTAGACTGATCCACTGATCCACAGATCCACAGATCCACGGATCTGCTGATCGCACCACTCGCTGATCGTTCGATGGCTCCGGATCCATCTCACGTCGTGCTCAAGACGACTGGGGACGATGGATGCGGCTCATGGATGTCAGATAGCTTGCGAAACAGCAAGAAGATGCGCTAGCACGTGCACTAGACGTCGACTGGTCGTTGTATGTGGCAGTAAAATGATATGTCAGCTGTGGGATTTGAACCCACGCGTTCGAAAACATTACGACCTGAACGTAACCCCTTAGACCACTCGGGCAAACTGACGGGTTACTCACTACCAAACCCACAAACAACAAAATTACACATACATACGTCGCTACGCACCAATGCATCACCACACACGCACTCAACCACTCACCGCTTATACACACCGACGCAAACGCGCTCCACACACGTCAACGCTCACACATTTGCCACAACCCTCCAAATACGTCAGACTCCACCTTCTCCTTCACTGCCTATTCCAGCTTGCTACCAGTCTTCTGGAACCCCCAACGCGCTTCACGAGGTGTCACCGACGCCAGATGCTACCTGCAAACGTCCATCGTGTTAGACTGATCCACTGATCCACAGATCCACGGATCACGGATCCACGGATCTGCTGATCGCACCACTCGCTGATCGTTCGATGGCTCCGGATCCATCTCACGTCGTGCTCAAGACGACTGGGGACGATGGATGCGGCTCATGGATGTCAGATAGCTTGCGAAACAGCAAGAAGATGCGCTAGCACGTGCACTAGACGTCGACTGGTCGTTTGTATGTGGCAGTAAAATGATATGTCAGCTGTGGGATTTGAACCCACGCGTTCGAAAACATTACGACCTGAACGTAAACCCTTAGACCACTCGGGCAAACTGACGGGTTACTCACTACCAAACCCCACAAACAACAAAATTACACATACATACGTCGCTACGCACCAATGCATCACACCACACGCACTCACTCCACTCACCGCTTATACACACCGACGCAAACGCGCTCCACACACGTCAACGCTCACACATTTGCCACAACCCTCCAAATACGTCAGACTCCACCTTCTCCTTCACTGCCTATTCCAGCTTGCTACCAGTCTTCTGGAACCCCAACGCGCCTTCACGAGGTGTCACCGACGCCAGATGCTACCTGCAAACGTCCATCGTGTTAGACTGATCCACTGATCCACAGATCCACATCCACAGATCCACGGATCTGCTGATCGCACCACTCGCTGATCGTTCGATGGCTCCGGATCCATCTCACGTCGTGCTCAAGACGACTGGGGACGATGGATGCGGCTCATGGATGTCAGATAGCTTGCGAAACAGCAAGAAGATGCGCTAGCACGTGCACTAGACGTCGACTGGTCGTTTGTATGTGGCAGTAAAATGATATGTCAGCTGTGGGATTTGAACCCACGCGTTCGAAAACATTACGACCTGAACGTAACCCTTAGACCACTCGGGCAAACTGACGGGTTACTCACTACCAAACCCACAAACAACAAAATTACACATACAACGTCGCTACGCACCAATGCATCACCACACACGCACTCAACCACTCACCGCTTATACACACCGACGCAAACGCGCTCCACACACGTCAACGCTCACACATTTGCCACAACCCTCCAAATACGTCAGACTCCCCTTCTCCTTCACTGCCTATTCCAGCTTGCTACCAGTCTTCTGGAACCCCCAACGCGCCTTCACGAGGTGTCACCGACGCCAGATGCTACCTGCAAACGTCCATCGTGTAGACTGATCCACTGATCCACAGATCACAGATCCACAGATCCACGGATCTGCTGATCGCACCACTCGCTGATCGTTCGATGGCTCCGGATCCATCTCACGTCGTGCTCAAGACGACTGGGGACGATGGATGCGGCTCATGGATGTCAGATAGCTTGCGAAACAGCAAGAAGATGCGCTAGCACGTGCACTAGACGTCGACTGGTCGTTTGTATGTGGCAGTAGTAAATGATATGTCAGCTGTGGGATTTGAACCCACGCGTTCGAAAACATTACGACCTGAACGTAACCCCTTAGACCACTCGGGCAAACTGACGGGTTACTCACTACCAAACCCACAAACAACAAAATTACACATACATACGTCGCTACGCACCAATGCATCACCACACACGCACTCAACCACTCACCCGCTTATACACCACCGACGCAAACGCGCTCCCACAACGTCAACGCTCACACATTTGCCACAACCCTCCAAATACGTCAGACTCCACCTCTCCTTCACTGCCTATTCCAGCTTGCTACCAGTCTTCTGGAACCC